>CM050168.1:48880461-48905461 GCA_027410445.1 Discoglossus pictus | reverse complement strand
ATCATTTTGTTTTGGTTTTCTAATCTTGTTTTAAAAAATGTAATTATTTCAAATTATGTTTTAATCTCAATTTGAATTAAAAGCTAAAATTAAAAATATAAATACATTAATTTAAATGTAAAAATATGAAGTTTTTTTTTTCTAAATTGCTGATGATGCAGCAGTTTGCAGTCGTGTTTAAGACATTTTTATATGTACAGTGTCTATAATTTAAATATTTAATCCATACACTTCTAATAAATGCTGCTGTATAATGCGTGGTTGAATTTTTACACATCTCAGGCTGTAACTTCTGTAAGCTGGTCTCTTTAAGATTACACACAAGACGCGTCCTACAGTAGGGAATGAACTTGCTTTAAATGGCCACAGTAGTCCAAAACGTTGCTGTACTTAAAAGAGCATGTCTTAACTATTACAAAAGGGGTTTTCCCATGGAAAAGAAAAATTTACACTAAAAAAGCGGAGAGGCAGATAAAAAAACAACGTGGTTGATCTGACTTTGTCTTACCAGTGAGTTATATATGAGTATGAGAAAAAAGCCCAGGTGCTTGACACCAAAGTGTATACGAAATATAAATAAATTTTTTTTAATTTGAACAACAAAAATGTTGCTGCAGATAAAAAGAGGACCCATGTGGTGGTAGCAGAATTGTAAGTATCACCTTCAATAAATTTAATATTGGGTGTGAAGGTTTTTGACCCATAAGTCAACTTGAGCGCATAATACATCTATATATTGAGACGCACAAGAAAACCAATGGTATGATATGGATGGGAAAGGGGTCAAAAACTTACTTAACACATTAGATATATAGATAAGAAGAAATCCTATGACCTTCAAAGAGTCCTTCTATCTGGAAGGCTCAACTGGGTTGATGCCCCATATCTGGCTAAGGTGCCCAATAATACAGCAATAAAAGCCTGTCACAACTGTGATATATGATGAGGGGTACCCCCCTCAATTATGTAAGTATAAACTGTTTTGATTCATGGAAGAGTGTTGCATGCTTTATAATAATATGTATTACACTTTATTTAATTAGGTGCTCATTTACTGCTGTCTTGTGGGGCACCCCGTATATAGGGCCTGCGCAAATTGCTCACCAACGTAATGGCGTTGAAATGTGAGCGCCGTCAATTGAGCGCTGCGTGCGATCCAGAAGCTGGTGCTAGTAAAATGTATTGCACATTGCCATTGCTAAGCAATTTTCTAAAACGCCATGTTTTTTGTTTTTAATAATTTTGAAACTGTTTGCTGCTCCTTTACTTGAGAAAAGCTTTATAATGTCTATACCAAATGTTTTACTAAGTAACAATATTATTTTCTTTCCAACTAGTGTCAGCGCTAAAATAAAAGCCATTGAAGCCAAGCTGAAAATGATGGCAGACAACCCTGATTCCGAGCTGCCCGGCCAGACGTCTTACTCCTGCTTCAAAGCTACAGAGAAAAAGAAGAGCACTCCTTACTCAAGGTCAACATGGAGGTCAAAAAGATGACACAGCGCTGACCCAAACCCAGGATCAGACAAGCGCACCCTGCATATGACACTTACTGAAACAAACCTCATGTAACGCGTGCTGCACAAACTTGAATTTGTTGGAATATTTCTTGAAAACTACTTCTCAAGTTTTTATGTTTTATTTACAAACAGGATTTTAATTTCATTGCATTTTTCACTCGAACTCTGTGTTTTTTTATTACTAAAACCAAACCGTGACCAGTACAATATTGGAGTACGCCAGATCCGAGGGCAGAAGGTCTGAAATCTGCAACACAAAAAATATATTAATTGTGTTTAAAGTGATATTTTACTGTTTCTAGTTTCCGTAGATACTAGAGAGGGGGTATTCTGCCTATTTTGGCTTGAATCTAAAGGACCTTGTAATGTCCTGGCAAGAGAAGCTGGAAGTTTTAATTATGCACTGATTGTTAATAAAAATTCTTATTTAATAATGAAAGAAAAATTCAGCATTAAACTTACTTTCTAACATTTACTTCTAAAACTCTTGAGCTTCTTGCCTCCACCCCTTAGTAGGTCATCAAGGGGTGGGAGCAGCTATAATTGGTAAGCAATCCTAAATGGTCAGACACAAGCTTATGTCTAGAAAGTTGCAGATGCTCTTCATTCAAGCTCCTTTGTTATGGCATTACAGTGGTTCTTTAACATAGTGTAAATGTTTTAATCCAGGTTCAATATAAGTTTTTAAGCTTTAGAGGAAAATAACTATTTATACCGATAAAATAAATTGTCCTAGCTTATAGAGAAGATCCAAATGTGCTATCATTGTTTTGAATGAAAGGGTTAAATGTTCTTTTAAAGGGACCATGTCACCCCAACGTGAAGTTGATTTGATTTTAAATAGCATTAAAAAGTGGTTATACATTGTTCTAGCAATTTTACTCTACAGTAAATAATGTCTGTAATATTCAGGATTGATGTTGCAGCTCCTGTATGTTATTGTGCGGCTCATTGTACCTGATAATGGTGGGAGAGGGGTCTAACTACCAGATTCAGGTATTTGTTTTGGCCACTACATAGGCCGACAAGCAGACTGTAATCCTAAATAGCACACCAAAGCAGCTAATTAGTATGTGTTAACCACTCATCAGCCTATAAATTGAACAACTACAACATATAGCCAGTCTTTCATGCACTTTAAGAATAACCTAAAAAACAACTTGATGTTGGGATGCCAGAGTCCCTTTATGTATAAACAGAACATAGCCATAACATCGTCCTGATTATTTTTTTCCAGCTGTATCAAGTATAGCCAGTAGAGGGAGTAACTGTTTGTTCCATAGAGCTCCATAACTCGACTGGTGCAGTGCAATGACCTGCCTCAATTAGCGTTAGGCAGGAGGCGGACCTAATTTTCATGTTATATTTAAAAGGGCATATTTTACATGGCTACTGTAATTATTCAACCTTTCATAACATTTTATTTTTGAATAGTAAACATCAGTATAAACCTTTTTTTTTTCAGTTTATTGTGATTTTAAAAATGATTGATCTTTTGTAAAGGTTTAGTTCCTCCCATTTGTGGAGCAAATTTCTGTACACATTACCCCATAAAGACAGTATACGACCCAGTATACAGAGGTCATTTAAAGCATCCTTTTTTAAATGCACGATGGACAAAATTAATGTATTTAATGTTTTAGCGACATAAAAACAATGCAATTGTGGATGGTACCATAGTAACATTTTTAAAGAGTAGCACAATTATGTTCTTTACTGTAATAGGACCAGATGTATTAAGGGAACATGTTAAACAAATGTTTTCTATCTGCATCCATCATTTGCAACAATAAAACGTAATGTAAAAATAATATAGAAATGTGTATATGTGTGTGTGTGTATGTGTATATATATATATATATATATATATATATATATATATATATATTTATTTATATATATTTATGTGTGTATGTATGTGTATATATATATATATATATATATGTATGAATATATTTATATGTGTGTTTATGTACAGTGCCTTTCAAAAGTATTCACCCCCTTGGCATCTTTCGTGTTTTGTTGCCTCACAACCTGGAATTAACAACATGGATTGTTTGAGGATTTGCATCATTTTATTCACAGAACATGCCCACAACTTTGAAGATGATTTTTTTATTTTTTTATTTGTGAAGCAAACAACAAATTGGGCAACATAACAGAAAAAGTCAATGTGCATAACTATTCACCCCCCCTAAAGTCAATACTTTGTAGAGCCACCTTTTGGGGCAATCACAGCTCCAAGTCGCTTTGGATAAGTCTCTATGAGCTTTCCACATCTTACCACTGGGATTTTTGTCCATTCCTCCTTGCAAAGCTGCTCCAGCTCCTTCAAGTTGGATGGTTTGCGCTTGTGAACAGCAATCTGTAAGTCTGACCACAGATTTTCTATTGGATTGAGGTCTGGGCTGTGACTAGGCCATTCCAATATATTTACATGTTTCCCCTTAAACCACTCAAGTGTTGCTTTAGCAGTTTGTTTGGGGTCATTGTCCTGCTGGAAGGTGAACCTCCGTCCTAGCATCAAATCACGCACAGAGTGGTACAGGTTTTGCTCAAGAATATCCCTGTATATATATATATATATAGCACCATCCATCTTTCCCTCAACTCTGACCAGTTTCCCAGTCCCAGCTGCTGAAAAACATCCCCACAGCATGATGCGGTCACCACCATGTTTCACTGTGGGATGGTGTTCTTTGGGTGATGTGATGTGTTGGGTTTGCGCCAGACATGGCATTTCCTTTAATGGACGAAAAGTTAAATTTTAGTCTCATCAGACCAGAGCACCTTCCTCCATACATTTTGGGAGTCTCCCACATGCCTTTTCGCAAACTCAAAACATGCCATTTAGTTTTTTGCCGAAAGTAATGGCTTTCTTCTGGCCACTCTACCATAAAGCCCAACTCTATGGAGCGTACGGCTTATTGTCGTCCTATGTACAGATACTCCAGGCTCAGCTGTGGAACTCTGCAGCTCCTCCAGGGTCACCTTAGGTCTCTGTGCTGCCTCTCTGATTAATGCCCTTCTTGCCCTGTCCGTGAGTTTTGGTGGGCGGCCGTCCCTTGGCAGGTTTGCTGTTGTGCCATGTTCTTTCCATTTGGTTATTAAAGATGTGACGGTGGATACTTTTTTATAACCTAACCCTGACTTGTACTTCTCAACAACATTGTCCCTCACTTGTTTGAGTTCCTTGGTCTCCATGGCAGTGTTTGGTTAGTGGTGCCTCTTGCTTAGGTGTTCCAGTCTCTGGGGCCTTTCAAAAAAGGTGTGTATATGTAATGACAGATCATGTGACACTTAGATTGCACAAAGATGGACATCATTTCACTAATTATATCACCTCTGAAGGTAATTGGTTACACCAGAGCTTTTTATGGGCTTCATAACAAAGGGGGTGAATACATACGCACATGCCAATTTTCTGTTTTCTATTTCTAAAAAATAGTTTTATGTATATATTTTTCTCATTTCACTTCACCATCTTAGACTATTGTGTTCTGATCCATCAGATACAATTCAGATTAACAAAACATTGAACTTAAGGCTGTAATGTAACAAAATAGGTAAAAAGTCACGGGGGGTGAATACTTTTGCAAGGCACTGTGTGTGTGTGTGTGTATATATATGTGTGTGTGTGTGTATATATATATATATATATATGTGTGTGTGTGTGTTTGTTTGTCGTTCATTGTAAGCCTCTTGGTGTGGTTATCAGAGCTCCTTTGGCGCCGATTGCAAGGTTTGTGCTGATGGCTTTTTGGCGCGCATTGCGAGTCTCTCCCCTGGTGTAGTTGTGGTCTTCTAAACACTGTTGGAGCTCCTTGTGAGTCGCGCTCCGAGCGCATTCAGCATTTATTGTGATTCTGTTTTTTTTTTTCTGCATATGTATTTTGTAATGTTAATGAATTCATTTCTAAAGTTATAAATTAATAATGTATTTGTAATTAATATATGCAGGAAGCAATATGCTGAAGAGCTAACAATCTGTTTTGATGTTCCTGCATCATACAATATAGATTTGCAATCTTGGTGAGCTGAGGTGTAAGTGTCCGCAATGTGTTCAGTGTGTAGTGTAAATAGGCTGCGTGCGCGAGGGGAAACCGTTTGTTTAGCTGTGTAGTTCTGCATCTTTAAATTTTATTTAAATTGGCGTGTAACCTCATTCCCAGACGTCCTGGCTGTCCCCCCTTGCTGTGTGTGTTGTTTTTTTTTTTTTTTTTTTGCGGCTGTTAAGTTTGTATTTTTTGCATCTCGTATTTTTTTTTATTTTTTTTTTAAGTGTGGTTTTCCTTTTGTAAGTGTTACGGGCCATCATTTTTTATAGGCGATTTTTTCAAAGTGCTACGGGTCTCGCACTTTGAATTGTGTATTTGAGTTTTGTGTTGATGTGTAGTTCCGCGCGTTGTAGGTATGATGCGCAAGTCGCACGGGGTCGTAGGGATGAGGGTCTATGGCACTCTTCTCCACCAGTGCAAGGAGCGCTTTTGGCGCTCCTTGCCTGGCCGCGACTGCGAGCCCGCCTTTTTAACGTTGCATTACCAACGGATTTTGGCAAGGGTGGCGCTGCTGAGACCTATATATGTGATATATATATGCGTGTGTATATGTATGTGTATATATATATATATATATATATATATATATATATATATATATATATATATATATATATAATAAACTAATATTGTTGTCGTACTGCGAGTTTGTGTAATGCTCAGAAATTGCAAGTTGCACATGCGAGCTGCGCATTGCGAGGCTCGCAATGTGTGCCGAAGCGGGAGAGACGAGAGTAGGAGGGAAGTAGAGAGATGGAAGGAGGAGAGAGAGAGAAGGCACAGAGAAAGAGAGGGTAAATAGAGAGATGGTGCACAAAAATACAGAAGACACAATATTATGTTGTCATTTTTGACAGGCAAGTGACTGGTATATATATAGTCACCATTATCCTGCAACCTCCTGCCATTCCTCCCATAAATCCCAAGCTGGTGCCTCTGATGAACATGTGAAGTCTTTCCACCAGGATTAGCGTTTTAATTGTCAACATTCACTGTTACTATAATGTAAATGCAGCAATCCTAAGTGCCACTGCTTTCTGTATAACATGATGATGTAAAAGCTGCTCAGATAAGGCAATGACTGTCCATAGTACAGAATACTTGTATATAAGCCACTATAATAATAGATGTAACGCCTGCGCTATGCCTACTGCACAGGCGTTACATATACTTGCCGGCACAGGCTGGGGGAATCTGGGGGGAGGGAGGGGAGAGAGAGACAGAGGAAGGGAGGGGAAAAGAGAGGGAGTGAGACGGGAAGGGACTGTTGAGAGGGAAAGGGAGGAAGGAAGAGGGTAGAAGACAAAGAGAGAACAAAGAGAGAGACAGAGCGCACATACAGGGAGTGCAGAATTATTAGGCAAATGAGTATTTTGACCACATCATCCTCTTTATGCATGTTGTCTTACTCCAAGCTGTATAGGCTCGAAAGCCTACTACCAATTAAGCATATTAGGTGATGTGCATCTCTGTAATGAGAAGGGGTGTGGTCTAATGACATCAACACCCTATATCAGGTGTGCATAATTATTAGGCAACTTCCTTTCCTTTGGCAAAATGGGTCAAAAGAAGGACTTGACAGGCTCAGAAAAGTCAAAAATAGTGAGATATCTTGCAGAGGGATGCAGCACTCTTAAAATTGCAAAGCTTCTGAAGCGTGATCATCGAACAATCAAGCGTTTCATTCAAAATAGTCAACAGGGTCGCAAGAAGTGTGTGGAAAAACCAAGGCGCAAAATAACTGCCCATGAACTGAGAAAAGTCAAGCGTGCAGCTGCCACGATGCCACTTGCCACCAGTTTGGCCATATTTCAGAGCTGCAACATCACTGGAGTGCCCAAAAGCACAAGGTGTGCAATACTCAGAGACATGGCCAAGGTAAGAAAGGCTGAAAGACGACCACCACTGAACAAGACACACAAGCTGAAACGTCAAGACTGGGCCAAGAAATATCTCAAGACTGATTTTCTAAGGTTTTATGGACTGATGAAATGAGAGTGAGTCTTGATGGGCCAGATGGATGGGCCCGTGGCTGGATTGGTAAATGGCAGAGAGCTCCAGTCTGACTCAGACGCCAGCAAGGTGGAGGTGGAGTACTGGTTTGGGCTGGTATCATCAAAGATGAGCTTGTGGGGCCTTTTCGGGTTGAGGATGGAGTCAAGCTCAACTCCCAGTCCTACTGCCAGTTCCTGGAAGACACCTTCTTCAAACAGTGGTACAGGAAGAAGTCTGCATCCTTCAAGAAAAACATGATTTTCATGCAGGACAATGCTCCATCACACGCGTCCTAGTACTCCACAGAGTGGCTGGCAAGAAAGGGTATAAAAGAAGAAAATCTAATGACATGGCCTCCTTTTTCACATGATCTGAACCCCATTGAGAACCTGTGATCCATCATCAAATGTGAGATTAACAAGGAGGGAAAACAGTACACCTCTCTGAACAGTGTCTGGGAGGCTGTGGTTGCTGCTGCACGCAATGTTGATGGTGAACAGATCAAAACACTGACAGACTCCATGGATGGCAGGCTTTTAAGTGTCCTTGCAAAGAAAGGTGGCTATATTGGTCACTGATTTGTTTTTGTTTTGTTTTTGAATGTCAGAAATGTATATTTGTGAATGTTGAGATGTTATATTGGTTTCACTGGTAAAAATAAATAATTGAAATGGGTATATATTTGATTTTTGTTAAGTTGCCTAATAATTATGCACAGTAATAGTCACCTGCACACACAGATATCCCCCTAAAATAGCTAAAACTAAAAACAAACTAAAAACTACTTCCAAAAATATTCAGCTTTGATATTAATGAGTTTTTTGGGTTCATTGAGAACATGGTTGTTGTTCAATAATAAAATTAATCCTCAAAAATACAACTTGCCTAATAATTCTGCACTCCCTGTAGAGAGAGGACACACAGAGACACGGCTCTGTGTGTCCTCACAGGCGTTACATCTATTATTATAGTCCTGGTGGAAAGACAGAGGCAGCACAGACAATTAAACATAACATAAATGAAACAGTCATTTATGATGGGCAAGTTATTAGTACTTATAATAATTAATGGCTGTGTTGTTCTTTTTCCAATTTTTGTAAATACGGTCCGTTTTAAAGGCAGTTTTTTGGTTTCACACAAATTGTAGAAATAATTAATTGTATCCTCCTCAGTGTAATTGTGATCTAAACTACACACCACAAATACCTCTACCAACCCCAGTAGTAACACATTCTCAGATGGTGGCACTACCCACTTTCTTTGTGTTCTCTTTTATGAGATATGCCATCTTGTACAGCTGTGACTGACCTATGACCACAGCTACAGAAGAAGGATTTACTTTACCAGTGTTAGCAAGCAGACAGTGACATGCTGTGTGTCTCCATGTAGCATTGCATTGTCCTTCTGACGCCCTGTGAGCTTTAGAGAGAGCAAAAAGAGAAAGCAAAACAAAAGGGGGGAAGCTCCACTAACTGAGCCAGTTTATATTACAATTATATTGAGAATACAATTATTACATACATAGTTGTGAGCATGCGAGCCTGCTCGAGCCGTTGCTAACGCTTGCAGGCTCCCGTAGTGAGCCCGCGGCCCTCGCGAAGAGAGGGACGCAGTTGCTGGCAAGGAGCGCAGCAGGCGCCCGGCCCTCCCTCTGTCTTGCCCGGCCCTCCCTCTGTCTCGCACCCCGCCCCTCTACTGGCGGAAGTCCCCACACAGATGTGTCTCACTCCTGTTCTCCGCGCCCCAGGTTCCCTGTGCCCCGGGTTCCCTGTGCTCCTGCCCTCCCTCCCTAGTCTCGGGCCGCCCCTCAGCTCTATAAGCTATGAGCGACTGGCGTGACGCAGTGACCGGGCCGGCTGTACGTTCAGCGGCTGCTCTGCCTGATGGGACGAAGGCCTGAGCTACTGTGCGGGGCCATAGCGCTGAGCTGCGCCCTCATCGTGGCACTGAGGGTCAGCTGCAGGTACTGGCCTGGGGCGGACATGGAGGAGGGTGGCACTGACGGGATAAGGAGATTATATATATATATATATATATATATATATATATATATATATATATATAAAGATGTACTGTGTATATATATATATATATATATATATATATATATATATATATATATATATATATATATATATACAGGGAGTGCAGAATTATTAGGCAAGTTGTATTTTTGAGGATTAATTTTATTATTGAACAACAACCATTTTCTCAATGAACCCAAAAAACTCATTAATATCAAAGCTGAATATTTTTGGAAGTAGTGTTTAGTTTGTTTTTAGTTTTAGCTATTTTAGGGGGATATCTGTGTGTGCAGGTGACTATTACTGTGCATAATTATTAGGCAACTTAACAAAAATCAAATATATACCCATTTCAATTATTTATTTTTACCAGTGAAACCAATATAACATCTCAACATTCACAAATATACATTTCTGACATTCAAAAACAAAACAAAAACAAATCAGTGACCAATATAGCCACCTTTCTTTGCAAGGACACTCAAAGCCTGCCATCCATGGATTCTGTCAGTGTTTTGATCTGTTCACCATCAACATTGCGTGCAGCAGCAACCACAGCCTCCCAGACACTGTTCAGAGAGGTGTACTGTTTTCCCTCCTTGTAAATCTCACATTTGATGATGGACCACAGGTTCTCAATGGGGTTCAGATCATGTGAAAAAGGAGGCCATGTCATTAGATTTTCTTCTTTTATAACCTTTCTTGCCAGCCACGCTGTGGAGTACTTGGACGCGTGTGGTGGAGCATTGTCCTGCATGAAAATCATGTTTTTCTTGAAGGATGCAGACTTCTTCCTGTACCACTGCTTGAAGAAGGTGTCTTCCAGGAACTGGCAGTAGGACTGGGAGTTGAGCTTGACTCCATCCTCAACCCGAAAAGGCCCCACAAGCTCATCTTTGATGATACCAGCCCAAACCAGTACTCCACCTCCACCTTGCTGGCGTCTGAGTCGGACTGGAGCTCTCTGCCCTTTACCAATCCAGCCACGGGCCCATCCATCTGGCCCATCAAGACTCACTCTCATTTCATCAGTCCATAAAACCTTAGAAAAATCAGTCTTGAGATATTTCTTGGCCCAGTCTTGACGCTTCAGAAGCTTTGCAATTTTAAGAGTGCTGCATCCCTCTGCAAGATATCTCACTATTTTTGACTTTTCTGAGCCTATCAAGTCCTTCTTTTGACCCATTTTGCCAAAGGAAAGGAAGTTGCCTAATAATTATGCACACCTGATATAGGGTGTTGATGTCATTAGACCACACCCCTTCTCATTACAGAGATGCACATCACCTAATATGCTTAATTGGTAGTAGGCTTTCGAGCCTATACAGCTTGGAGTAAGACAACATGCATAAAGAGGATGATGTGGTCAAAATACTCATTTGCCTAATAATTCTGCACTCCCTGTATATATACAGTGGATATAAAAAGTCTACACACCCCTGTTAAAATGTCAGGTTTCTGTGCTGTAAGAAAATGTGCCAAAGATACAAAGATAAATCATTTCAGAACTTTTTCCACCTTTAATGTGACGTATTAACTGTACAACTCAATTGAAAAAAAAACTGAAATCTTTTAGGTGGAGGGAAAAAAATAAAAAAATAAAAATAATGTGGTTGCATAAGTCTGCACACCCTCTTATAACTGGGGATGTAGCTGTGTTCAGAATTAAGCAATCACATTCCAAATCGTGTTAATAGGAGTTAGCATACACCTGCCATCATTTAAAGTGCCTCTGATTAACCCCCAATAAAGTTCAGCTGCACTAGCAAAAGCCATGGTCCACAGAGAGCTTACAAAGCATCAGAGGTATCTCATTGCTAAAAGGTATCAGTCAGGAGAAGGGTACAAAAGAATTTCCAAGGCATTAGATATACCATTGAACACAGTGAAGACAGTCATCATCAAGTGGAGAAAATATGGCACAACAGTGACATTACCAAGAACTGGAGCTCCCTCCAAAATTGATGAAAAGACGAGAAGAAAACTGGTCTGGGAGGCTACCAAGAGGCCTACAGCAACATTAAAGAAGCTGCAGGAATATCTGGCAAGTACTGGCTGTGTGGTACATGTGACAACAATCTCCCTTATTCTTCATATGTCTGGGCTATGGGGTAGAGTGGCAAGACCAAAGCCTTTTTTTATGTAGAAAAACATCCAAGCCAGGCTACATTTTGCAAAAACACATCTGAAGTCTCCCAAAAGCATGTGGGAAAAGGTGTTATGGTCTGATAAAACCAAGGTTGAACTTTTTGGCCATAATTCCAAAAGATATGTTTGGCGCAAAAACAACACTGCACATCACCAAAAGAACACCATACTCACAGTGAAGCATGGTGGTGGCAGCATCATGCTTTGGGGCTGTTTTTCTTCAGCTGGAACTGGGGCCTTAGTTAAGATAGAGGGAATTATGAACAGTTCCAAATACCAGTCAATATTGGCACAAAACCTTCAGGCTTCTGCTAGAAAGCTGAACATGAAGAGGAACTTCATCTTTCAGCATGACAAGGACCCAAAGCATACATCCAAATCAACAAAGGAATGGCTTCACCGGAAGAAGATTAAAGTTTTGGAGTGGCCCAGCCAGAGCCCAGACCTGAATCCGATTGAAAATCTGTGGGGTGGTCTGATAGGGCATCTACTGGGCACAGCCTTCTTCAATCTGACAGATTTGGAGTGTTTTTGCAAAGGAGAGTGGGCAAATCTTGCCAAGTCAAAATGTGCCATGCTGATAGACTCATACCCAAACAGACTGAGTGCTCTAATAAAATCAAAAGGTGCTTCAACAAAGTATTAGTTTAAGGGTGTGCATACTGTGCATATTATTTTATTTTTATATTTTTTCTTCCCTCTACCTAAAAGATTTCAGTTTGTTTTTCAATTGAGTTGTACAGTTTATAGGTCACATTAAAAGTGGAAAAAGTTCTGAAATGATTTATTGTTGTCTCATTTTTTTACAGCACAGAAACATTTTAACAGGGGTGTGTAGACTTTTTATATCCACTGTATATAATCTCAATGACTCTGTGTGTGTGTACAGATATACAGTCAGTGCATACACCTATATGTGCATGTATAACATATATTACACGGTACATTACAGTCAGTCATTGTATATGTGCCTCATCTCCATCTTATTGTGTGTGTGTGTGTGTGTATATATATAATGTGTATTGTGTGTGTGTATATATATAATGTGTGTGTATATTGTGTGTGTGTGTATATAATGTGTGTATATATAATGTGTGTGTATCACATATATAGTTGTGAGCATGCAAGCCTGCTCGAGCCGTTGCTCACGCTTGCGGGCTCGCACAGCGAGCCGCGGCCCTCGCTCCTTGCCAGCAATTGAGGCCCTCGCAAACCTTACGTCGCAACGCAAACAACATACGTTAACGCACATTACGGACTCGCAAAAATCGTCCGCAACCCGCGGACATGAAAAAATTAAAAACACAATAAATACACACAACACATACATAAAAAGCTTACCTACAGAAAGAGGGAGCATCCAGGACCTCAAAAAATGAAGTAACACCTTAATTTAACTCAAAATAAAAGAGTTTAGACACTAAAAAATTCTCTAAGCGAGAGAAAAAATGGCCGCCGAACAAAACGAAAACGAGGCTACAGCATTCTAAACACGCAAAACACCACAAGAAACACGCAAAACACCACAAAACACCTACAGATATTCCGCTACAGACGCATACCACACATTACCCGCCATTTTAGAACAATGTGGAAGTACACAACTACGCTAACGGTTTAGTCTCGCGCACGCACACTATTACACTGCACACATTCAGCACACTTACACAGCAGCTCCACACCACTAATGCTGCAGCAACATCAAAACAGATTGCCAGCTCTTCAACACAATTCTTCAAAATAGGTAACGTATATTACTTTATTAATCTATTAGTTATTTTATTATTATACACCAAATAGCATTAGCTTACTTACAATTTTATTGCCGTCATTTTTTGACAGGCAATTCGCTAGTTTTACATAAGGATATGGAATATTTCTGGATTTTATCAGGTATGTAATATACTTATATATTTATTTACTTTTATGTGCTTTGTTTTATTAAGAAGCAATTAAAAGTTATGTTTTAGTTTGTTTTTTTTACTGCAACGTATACAGACACAACCTATGTATGGCTTGTGGTGCAGTATAGAGTCATAGCCTATCAGGGACTGCTCCCTTAGCAGCATATTTTATGAGACAGGATCCCTGATAGTGTAGGACACATCATAAAGTCTCAAGTGCTGAAGCATTGTATGTGCTACATGTTTTGTCTTATTCACCAATATGTACATGATATTCTCTTTAATATTTGATGCACAACATATAATTGCATTGTGATTAGCAGTAGTGTTCGGGGCTAATTATTAACACATAAATTCCTTGCACAGTGATTAAAGGTACACAGAAACAAGTTTTACACACTTCTTAAGATGACAGTAAAGCCATTCATACACTCTGCACTAGTATACATTCCTTTTTAAAGAACCCCCTGTAGTTTGTTATGTACTTCACAAACATGCACAGCTTTTCCCAAACTGCAACATTAGCATCTATGGATTGCTACCTTGTTATGGTGAAGGGGCTTGTATACTGCAATGAAGCTGTGAGCTGCACCATTTAGGTTCACCCAAGATGGGCAGGTCATAGCAAAGAGGTCAAGACAAAATGTGGTTCACTGGAGAAGGAACTGGTAACCCACTCCAGTATTTTTGCCATGAATACCTTTTGGATTAGCACAACCAGACACAAGATGGGCCTGGCGAGCTGCAGTCCATAGGGTCACGGAAGGTCAGAAACAACTTTAAACAACAACAACAAGCCATGCTCATAAAAGCATTATTTTAAGAAAACTTTTATTTTAGCAGACTTGGCTCGTGCTGAGAGTTTCCATGCTGGACCTCTAAAGCACTGTTTGCTGTCTTAAAGTCTGAGGAGGCATTTCTTTTTTATTCAGCAGTGGGGTAAAGCAAGGGGGGTAGTTATTTCATTGGTGACTGATATATTTAGTACTTGATACCCTCAAGGATTTTCTCTTTAATCCACATACCATTTCAAACATGGCTCCTTTTTAGCATATGCCTGCTGTATTAGACAGCTTTAAGCAAAGCCCAGGATGGATTATGTACAAGCCAGGAAACCTACCCACAGACAGCTATTTCAAGATTACTGTCTCTCATCAGCATGGGGTGGGTTCCTTGTTGTAGATTTTGTTGGGAGGTAGGCTGTATTATTTATTTTCTATTCTGAAAACATTTTTCTGACCGCAGTCATCAAATAAGAACCTTCAAAGCATCGGTCACCACCATTCTTGCAGGAAGATAATTATTTTAACAGAAGAGGGTTCTATCAGAAATCCAAATATCTTTGCAGCTGGAACTCCTCACCTCCTAAAAAGGGGAACGCTCTCATAGTGAAAGGAAGAGGGTCCAGGGTTATATACTGTCCTGGGCTATGAGGAGCTGAGGCCATTTGCTACAATGTTACAAAACTCAAACTAACCAAAGGAAAATGATGACTTCTCAAGCTGTCTGAATTTAATTTGGTGAAGATGTTATCCTTCAGAAAGCTATAAGTAGCTGGTAATGTTCTATCATGACCTTGGCTGTGGGTTGCTGCTTCTGATAGGATGTAATCTGTTGCTACAATGTTGCAAAACTCAAATTGAGCAGAAAGAAATTGTGGCATCTTCTTAAGCGAACAGAATTAAATTATTATTTTAATCCTAAAACAATTGTTAATTAATACCACTTCTTGTAGGTTACTACTGCAGATGAAATGTAGTGCATTGCTGCAATGTTGCAAAACTCTGATGGAGCAGAATGATGATATTTTAATACTTTTTTTTTTTTTTTTCTTTATTGTTTTTTTCAAACAAATAATACATCCCATAAAAAATGTACAAATCATTCTTAAACTGTCAAAATGTAATAATCATTTTTATCCCCAAAAATTATCAACTACAATTAATAACCCAACGTGTTTGGAAAACATGTATCTATGTGAGTTACTATTTCAGATTTAATACATTGCAGGTCGATATTGCTACATGGTTGCAAAACTCAAACCAAGCAGAGGGAATCATGGCATTTCACATCAGTACAAATCTGATTTAATTTAATATAAAAAAAACGTAAGAAATTATTAATTTATCATATTATTTGGAAAACATGTAGCTTTGTTTTTTTCTACCCCTTAAGTGGACACAACTCACCTCCTTCCATTTTCGTTAATATTGTTCTTGAAATATTCTGGAAATAAACATTTATGCATAGCCACGTGACACTAAAGTAAGCATCCTGTAAGGAACCAATGTATTTATATTTGCCCATTTTCATTATAATTATGTAAAAAAACACTATGTTAACTCATTTGTAATATTTTAATGCTAATTAAATGTACTTTTATTTGGAGTCCTCATTTTTCAGAATGTGTCCTGTTTGGTATTTTATCTCCATGTTTTGTGTTAAACTGAGTTATATTTTTTATTTGTGTTTCAAAAATTATTATTATTTTTTTGTATTGAAGGTTATGTCTGGGGGTGCCTGTTGCAAAATGGCAATAATGATAGGTGTTTAACAGTTCATTGTTAAATTTATTTGTCACTATTATTATTTTCAACTTTGTATGCTTTTCCTCAGGATCTTCCAGTTCTATATCAGTTTTAAGGCATTTCCACTTTTTAATTAAAACTGGAATTTTTTATTAAAAACAGTTGCATTTATATTTAATTAATTGTATACTTTTTTTTGCTCAAATAAACGGTATCTTGTCTGTGTCATGTTAAAGACACGTTTCCCCCTTAAAAAAAAAAAATAAAAAAAAAATAAAACTGTAATCACTTAGGAACAAAAGAACGGGTTTCCCTTAATAACACACCCCGTTTCTATGTTTTTCAAAAGAGCGCATAACTTTTATTGCCAGGGTCCATTTTTATATATTTTCTTAATTACAAAAGAACAATAGTACATTTTCATAAACAAATATTGCCTTGCAATTTTAATGAGTTTGAACTCCTCTCGCCCCTCAGCCAATCAACTGTGATTCTGGTCGGCGCTGTCTGGATTGGCTTGCCAGGCCAGCAATCTGCCAATGAGCAGGAGTGGTGATGAGTGCTGATTTGTGGAAATCTTAAGTATAGGCTATAGGAGAGACAGCTACGGGGTTACCTCAGGGGCTGGGGCACCATCAAACCTACTGTGGTGGTCCCATGTAGACCTTATCTCCCTTGCTTGTGTTAGGGAGGCCCTGCTAATTGTCTGGACCAGTAAGGCTGAGGCTGGCAAGATGGTATATTTAGCTTGCAATGGCTGGCTGACCCAGGACCTCTCCCCCCAGGGCCAGTATGCCTTTATTGGAGGTAGAGGACGGCCAAAAGAGGTACTCCAACTTAGGAACAAGCAGTAAAATAAGTAATTGGGCTCCAGTGGTCTGGCCATTTAATGAGATAATCTTTTCAGTCTTTTTTGAGTTATGACAATAACCCTAGTTAATTGTACTCTGTACATGGCCACCATTTGGCATCCTCCCCATGAAGTGAATTATGTGTCCTTTTTATTAAGATGTAGCTTGGGCTATAAAAGAAAACATAATAAACTGCTTTATTGAGTTCAGTGATTTTCAGTGACATCCGACTACGATGCAACCCCAAAGGTTTAAAGGAGATACTAGATGATTTTTATTTAGTACTAGTGACTTGCCCGTAAAAAAATGACGGGGCAATAAAATTGTAAGGCAGGTAATGCTGTTTGCCACAGAGAGTAAGTGTTTTGGTGGTCTGAGATTCTTGTGCGGTCATTGCGAGGCTGGCACTGAGCACCTTTGCCGCTCATTGCGAGCCTCTGGGTTGGTGTATTTGTTGTTATCATAGGCGCTTTAGCGCTTATTGTAAGGTCCACAGTGATCTGGTTTTGTCGCTTATTGCAAGGCTCTCCCCTGGTGTAGTTTGTGTTCTATGAGCAGCGTTGGCACTCCTTGTGGGTGGCGCGGTGAAGGTGTCTGTGGTTGTTTGCAATAGTGTGGTGTTAATTTGTTTTTGTTTTGTGTCTATTTTTTTTCTAAGTCCCGCGGCTCGTATTTTTTTGTGGAAGTCCATAGTTAGTTATTGCGTGTTTGTTGTTTTTTTGCAAAGTCCCGCTTGTGTAGTCGTTTGTAACCGGTTGTGATCCGCCGTGGAGCCTCCACCTCCGCAAATGCGGCCCCTCACTTAGTGAGGGTCCGCATTTGCAGTACGAAAGTCGTAGGGGGTTGTAGGGATTGAGCGCTTATGGCGCTCATCTCCACCAGCGCAAGGAGCACCTTTGGCGCTCCTTGCCTGGCCGCAACCGCGGTTTCTCCGTTGCGTTTACCAACGGATTTTGGCAAGCCCGGCTGCTGAGAACTATATATGTGATTAATAAGAATCACAGAGCTGACGGATGTACCTGTGGTCCATATGGTCACAGACTAAAAGACTAAACAACAACAACAAAAGAATCCATTTCATTTGGGCATGGTTTTGAATGTGATTGGTTTAATCTGAGCACAATATTATAAAAGGGGGCACACTTATGCAACCAGCTGCTTTGTCTCCACCTCCTTGTGCCATATCTCGTGGCGTAACCAACTTTTGGAACGGCTGCGACTAGAGGGACACATATTTACACCTATGGTCAAACCATATATGATCTGATCACGGATTGTGTCAACCAGGTCATCCCTTTTCGGTGACAGTACTGACTAGATGGGAAAACTCTCCAACTTTCCAAATTATAATAGCCTAAAAAATGAAAGGACCACTGAATTTCTGAGTTTACACTATTCTATATTGAAGAACTAGACTCAGTAATGGACAAAATGTTTTTAGAAAGTAAAAACAACTTTAATTTTTAAATTGGCACAACAGAAGTTTAAAATATAATTTTCATTTAAAACTATATAATAACAAGTACTTTATCAACTGGATTTTATTAAAATACATGTTCTTATAATAAAGATACAGTAAAGTTTTTAATGCATTTGTGTAAGTTATTCTTTGTGATCTACCCACTAAGCTCATGATGTTATCAGTATAACGCTAGTTAATAGTTACTAATTATTTCCCGTGAATCTGCGTACATTATTATCAGTCAAAAGCCATCTCACATTAAAGGGCCAGTGAAAATTCTTTTCAAGTTAAATCTATTTTTTAATTCACCAATAATTAACATTAAAAAAATACATGTGCAAACAGCAGTAAAGAAAGGCTTTAGCCAGAAAATAAAATAAAAACAGTTTTAGTTAGTTTTTTTTTTTTTATAAAATGACTAACCTATGCTGTTTTCTTGCCAGAGCTGTTTGATTGAGCTGATTCAACAGCAGTGTGTGGCCATATGGACTAATTAGAGTCCCATTACTTTGGAAAGCACATCACATCTGTATTCAAGGTCACCTTTGTATCGAAGTCACAGATCCACAGAAACAAAAATAACAGCATAATTACATATAATAGTTAAAAATGAATGGAAGTATTTATTTTTCTTTAAATGTTAGAAAACTCTTTACCTATAATGAAGTGCAGTTCATTAAAAGAACATATTGTAAATATGGGACTATATTGGTCCTTGATTGTGTCCAATACTCCAGAAGGGGCACTGATGTATTTTCTGTGTATTACATTATCCCATTATTGGTGTATTTAGGTTTTTGATTTGCCCTAGTTGGAAATGTCTGATTTATACCCTATTTTCGCAAATCTAAGGCGCACCTTTTTCATAGAAAATCGGGTCCCAAATTTGGAGTGCGCACTAGATTCGATGGCAAAAAGGAAAGCACAGGACATACCGCGACACCACCATCTCTCACTTCCCTGCTCTCTAGAGTGGGTGACCACCTGAGGAAGTGGCACCCAGAGAGCCCCAGCACAGTGGCACAGAGAGCCTGGCACCCAGAGAGCCCAGCACAGTGGCACACAGAGCCTGGCACCCAGAGTGCCCAGCACAGTGGCTCACAGAGCCTGAAACCCAGAGAGCCCAGCACAGTGGCACACAGAATCTGGCACGCAGAGAGCCCCAGCACAGTGGCACACAGAGCCTCGCACCCACAGAGCCCCAGCACAGTGGCACACAGAGCCTGGCACCCAGAGAGCCCAGCACAGTGGCACACAGAGTCTGACACCCAGAGAGTCCCAGCACAGTGGCATAGAGAGCCTGGCACCCAGAGAGCCCCAACACAGTGGCACACAGAGCCTGGCACCCAGAGAGCCCCAGCATAGTGGCACACAGAGCCTGACACCCAGAGAGCCCCAGCACAGTGGCACACAGAGCCTGGCACCCAGAGAGTCCCAGCACAGTGGCACACAGAGCCTGGCATCCAGAGAGCCCCAGCAGAGTGGCCCAGAGAGCCTCAGCACAGTGTCACCCAGAGAGCCCCAGCACAGTGGCACCCAGAGAGCCCCAGCACAATGGCACACAGAGCGTGGCGCCCAGAGAGCCCATGCACAGTAGAATGCAGAGTCTGGCACCCAGAGAGCCCCAGCACAATGGCACACAGAGCGTGGTGCCCAGAGAGCCCATGCACAGTAGAATGCAGAGTCTGGCACCCAGAGAGCCCCAGCACAGTGGCACCCAGAGAGCCCCAGCACAATGGCACACAGAGCGTGGCGCCCAGAGAGCCCATGCACAGTAGAATGCAGAGTCTGGCACCCAGAGAGCCCCAGCACAGTGGCACCCAGAGAGCCCCAGCACAATGGCACACAGAGCGTGGCGCCCAGAGAGCCCATGCACAGTAGAATGCAGAGTCTGGCACCCAGAGAGCCCCAGCACAGTGGCACCCAGAGAGCCCCAGCACAATGGCACACAGAGCGTGGCGCCCAGAGAGCCCATGCACAGTAGAATGCAGAGTCTGGCACCCAGAGAGCCCCAGCACAGTGGCACCCAGAGAGCCCCAGCACAATGGCACACAGAGCGTGGCGCCCAGAGAGCCCATGCACAGTAGAATGCAGAGTCTGGCACCCAGAGAGCTCCAGCACAGTAGCACTTCTTGTACAAATGACAAATGCGCATTACATTCGCCAGCAAAAACATTTTTTTGATTCATGGGTTCCAAATTTGGAGTGTGCATTAGATTTGATAGCGCACTAGATTTGTGTAAATACGGTATATAGGGAGAGTTTGTGATAATTACATCTTTGCATTGTCTAGGGGGAGATAGATATATGTGCCAAATGGCAATCCCTCACACACTATTCCCTGACACTCCCCCACCTACCCCTCCAATCCCTGCACTGCAACCTTAACCTAAAAAAAACACAAATGTGCTCTGCACCATCAGTTAGAGAGTGGAAACTCATGTGGAAAATTGGTTTACATTTTTAAAATACTGTAGATCTAAAATTGACCTTGATATTGTCATTTTAGTTTCGCTCTTAAAGCCGTCCCCACAAGAATCTGCATAAAGGCTGGAACTTGTATACATTGTATTATAGATCTACAGTGACTATAAAAGCAGAGTGTGGTGGTGTAGTGGTAAGTGTTCTGTTTTGCAGTTTTTGTTTCATTGGTAAGTGATATGTTCGATTCCTCTGCCATCTACTCGTTTTCTTTGTTTAACTAACGTACATATTTATTTATTTATATATCAATACATTAAAAAAACAACAAGTGGAAGACACTGATTTAGAACCGATGACTTCCTAATGAAAACAACAACACACTCAGCTTTAAAAAAACAAGTATAACAATAGCACTTTATATGATTGATTATCAGTGCATTTCTAATAAAAGTTAATAATAATAATACAAAAAAACTATTTTATATATATATATATATATATATATATATATATATATATATATATTATAAATATACATAGTTATTCAAATATTCTTTTTAAATAAACAAAGAATCAACAAAGTTACCTCATATTGACAAATGTTTTATTTTACAACCTAAAGGATACATTTCTGAACAGTAACGAAATTATAGGGATTTGAACCCAGGCTTCACCACCCCAGATGGTACCCTTGCCTATTGTCCTATCTGATATGTTCCTACACTAACTGCTAAAACAGAAGCAGGTAGTAACAAATCACTTAGCCACTACCTTGTTTCAAAGCATCTAAACCTAAATCTAATTAGTTTTCATTATATCCCATGTGGTGCAGAGCTCATTACTGTTTCAGGCAGAGTCAACATAATGAAATAGCCTGACTTCTAATGATTATAACTCCATGAATGCAGCATAAATTTTCATAAGGAAAACACTTTTCCACATGCTTTTTCACCTTATATGTAATGGTGCAAAGCATATATGTTGTTTGATGTCCTTTGAAGGACCACTGTAATGCATTTAAAAGTAAATCTTATATATGTTTTTGCTGGACATAGACTATTAAAACAGTATGCAGTTTAAAATAAATAAAAGCTAATATTTGTCTGTTTTACTCATTAGCAGAGCTGCTGTGTCTACACATCCCTGTGCCTTCTCATGAGGCTTAGCGAGCTCGGACTTGAGGTTGGATCATCAAGGAGCTTGGAAGCAAGCAGGTTTATAGTGTTATTGAAACTATTTTTTTTAGTCCAGCTTCCAAGCAGAGCTTGCCTTCCCCCATAATAGGCACAGAGAGGTAGAGATAACAGTTATGCTTGAGGGAAAACTGACCTTTCCTTTTTTCTTCCTGCTAGCAGTGACGGCCAGTGGGTGATGTCACAGATTTGGCTTGTGATGTCACATAACAGTACAACACCACAGTAGCCAAATGCAGGCAGTATGAGCTCTCGTGTCCCAAATAAAAATCTTTACATTAAGCATAAGAGCTGCAATTTAGGGTTGGAAGTAGGAGATGGAGTGAGTTCCCAGGAGAGTGCCGCAGGAAGGTTGTAGGAGGGTGAGATAGAGTGCCACAGGGTGGGGTAGGGGTGCCATCATAAGGGAGGACGCTGGCAAATAAGGCCACCCTGAGTAGCTAGGCCTAGGTCTAAGCACATATGTGTATTCTATTTTCCCCTCTCTAAATTTCATAATTTTCCTCTTCATCTTATGAGGCATTTCTTATCTCCCCTTCCTCTGTTTTGGCAAATCAAAAATGACATGTTATTATTTATTTTGATGTTTTATGCAATATCTCACTTTTTAAGTAGTGATTCTTATATGTATCCGAGTGGACTGCATGAAAAATCAATCTCAGTTTTAAATCATAAAATGTTATGATAAGCAGGAACAAATATAATCCAATGTATGTGCATATGTTGATACACTTACTAAGATGTGTAGACACCTAGTACCAAATGTAACAAGATCTCCAATTGCATTTCAATCCCAGGCCCAGTTGCTCTACCCTCAATAGCCCTTCTGGATCCCTACCTTGTCATGGTGAAGGAGCTTGTGTACCTCAATGAAACTGTGAGCTATACCATGGGGGTCACCCAAGATAGGCAGGTCATAGCAGAGAGGTCAGACAAATCTCAGTCCACTGGAGAAGGAACATCCAACCCACTCCAGTGTGTTTGCCATGAAAACCTTATGGATGAGCACAAACAGACACAAGGGTGCTGTGTTCCGTAGGGTCACAGAGAGTCAGACACTACTGAACGACTAAACAACAACAATTCTCAATATAGTGTGAAAACTAGAAAACAAACAGGTGTAAGGGAGAAGAGCAAAAAGGAGCAACCCAGTGTAGTATGTTAGAAATATTATGAACTTTTGAAAGGTATACATAGGTCCTTCCTCACTAATACAGTTATCCCTTAAGAAGTCCTGAGTGGAAGAATCACAATGCATTTATTTAATAATATGCTGATCTTATGGGTTTTTGTGAGTATAATTTTATTGAGTACTAGATAAAAAAATGTATTACATATTATGCCAGGTAGTTTTTTGCTCTACTCTCCTTGATGTTGTTTAATCGTTCAGTCATGTCCATGGCCGCATTACCCATTAGGCCAAGTAGGCAGCTGACTAAGGGCGCTTCCCGGTGTGGGGCCCACTTTTAAAAAAAATAAATGGTTCCTGGCTTAAAAAAAATGAAATACTGCAATTTATAGACTGGCTACTAGGGGTAACAGCCTAAAACAAGAAGGAACTTACAGGAAAAGGAATTTACATGCACAGAAAATGCAAAAATGGGTTTGTGCATACCTTGTGTACTCACTCGCAGGGGCTCCTCCACTTTACTGCCTAGGGGCTCCAAAAAGGTGGATCCGACCCTGGTCATGTCCGACTCTCCATAACCCTATGTACCCCAGCACCCCAAGAACATCTTGTGTTAGGTTGTGCTCATCCATAAGGTTTTCTTGGCAAAAATACTAGAGTGGGTTCCAAGTTCCTTCTCCAGCGGACAACAATTTGTCTTAACTCTCTCTGCTATGATATGGCTGTCTTGGGTGACCCTACATGGTATAGTTCACAGCTTCACTGAAGTACACAAGCCTCTTCACCACAACAAGGAGATCCAGAAGGTGCTATTCTCTTACCTATATGCCTAAATCAGTGAATAATAAATAGCTCAAATCTTTAAATATGCACCAACATTTCAATTATGTTTTTTTGTTTTTTTTGTTTTATACTCCAGACACAGATTGAGATTTTAATTAAGTTTTAAACAAAAATCTTTGGCAGTTTTAAAAATAAAATCCAAACAACTGATGGAAACTCTTTCTATTTTTGGTTTCTTGAAGTTTTTCCAAATTTGTAATGTTTAATCTTGTTTTTTCGACAAAGAAAAAGCAAATGATGTTCTTAATTTAAACAGAGTTAGCAACTTTTTCAAGTTGATCTGATTTGTGAGAGGTCCCTCATATGATTCTAGTTCTGCCGTACAATTAAGTTGTCAAAACGAATAAAAAACGAACATCATTTCAAAGAGTTCATCATATCGTATTACTGTGTGTAGATTCCTTTATGTTAAGGGTCTGTATGGAATTATCATATTACAAGGGGCCCTGATATAGGACCAGGATATAAACCTAACATGCAATAAGTTGGTGTATTGACAATGCAAGGATGGAACAAGAGGTAATGTGATTAAATATTCACGTTACAGGGCTGGAATTCCACACTATGGATAAATATTTATCATTACAGGAACATGGGATTCATCAATGTTCTTTACTTTATCAAATGCTAGTAACTTGCCCATTATAAATGACAATGTCATATGTTATGTTCAATTGTCTCTGCTGTTTCTCTCTGTGCGCCCTCTCCCTCTCTCTGTGCACCCTCTCCCTCTATCTGTGTGCCCTCTCTCTCTCTCTGTGAGCCTTATATGTCTCTGTGTGCCCTCTCTCTTTCTCTGTGAGCCTTATATGTCTATGTGTGCCCTCTCTCTTTCTCTGTGAGCCTTATATGTCTCTGTGTGCCCTCTCTCTTTCTCTGTGCATCCTTTCCCTCTCTCTGTATGCCCTCTCCCTCTCTCTG
>CM050168.1:48870461-48875461 GCA_027410445.1 Discoglossus pictus | reverse complement strand
ATGAAGAGACTGGAGAGATGATCAAAGATAAATAAACAGGAAGAAAGTAAGGGAATTAACGGTAATTATATATATGTATATAGAGAGAGAGATAAAGTGATTTTAAAACACATTACATTAAATTGAAAAAAGTAAATCAGATAAGATAGGATATATTCAGAGATGAGGGTGGGGAGTCCTGGGGGGCATTATATACCTCAGCATTATATACCTCATGGGGGGCATGCATTATATACTTCAGCATTATATACCTCATAGGGGGCATTATATACCTCATGGAGGGGGAATGCATTATATACCTCAGCATTATATACCTCATGGGGGGGGGGAGGGGTATGCATTATATACCTCATCACTATTCCTCTGTCAGGTGTCACCTCCTGCGGAAATGTATCCCAGTAAATACAGGGATCCTGAATGACAACCTCTTGTATTGGTAATGTATACAGATACAAGGAGAGACACTGCAGGATCCTTACAGAGAGACAGGTGCTAAACATGGCACCCCAGAGCTGTGTGTATATTGTGCTTAGTCCTATGGAGGGGACTGTGTGAAGATACAAAATAAATCTCTGATCCAGATCTGCAGGACACTTATTGTCTCCTTTAGTTGGGATCTGAAGATCTGGAAGGACTTGGAGCCTGGAACTTCTTAAACAATAGCCAAGAAGATGATGGTATATTAGTGGGACTGCTATTTTATCCTGGGATGTACTACACTGTTTCATGGGAGAGAGGACAGACCAGCACACACTCTGCCACACCAAGAGAGAGGGCAGACAAGCACACACTCAGCTACACCAATAGAGAGGACAGACAAGCACACACTCAGCTACACCAAGAGAGAGGACAGACAAGCACACACTCTGCCACACCAAGAGAGAGGGCAGACAAGCACACACTCAGCTACACAAAGAGAGAGGACAGACAAGCACACACTCAGCTACACCAAGAGAGAGGACAGACAAGCACACACTCAGCTACACCAAGAGAGAGAACAGACAAGCACACACTCAGCTACACTAAGAGAGGACAGAGAAGCACACACTGAGCTACACCAAGTGAGAGGACAGACAAGCACACACTCAGCCACACCAAGTGAGAGGACAGACAAGCACACACTCAGCCACACCAAGAGAGAGGACAGACAAGCACACACTCAGCCACACCAAGTGAGAGGACAGACAAGCACACACTCAGCTACACCAAGAGAGAGGACAGACAAGCACACACTCAGCCACACCAAGAGAGAGGACAGACAAGCACACACTCAGCTACACCAAGAGAGAGGACAGACAAGCACACACTCAGCTACACCAAGAGAGGACAGACAAGCACACACTCAGCTAAACCAAGAGAGAGGACAGACAAGCACACACTCAGCTACACCAAGTGAGAGGACAGACAAGCACACACTCAGCTACACAAAGAGAGAGGACAGACAAGCACACACTCAGCTACACCAAGAGAGAGGACAGACAAGCACACACTCAGCTACACCAAGTGAGAGGACAGACAAGCATACACTCAGACACACCAAGTGAGAGGACAGACAAGCACACACTCAGCTACACCAAGAGAGAGGACAGACAAGCACACACTCAGCCACACCAAGTGAGACACCCAGCTACACCAAGAGAGAGGGCAGACAAGCACACACTCAGCTACACCAAGTGAGAGGGCAGACAAGCACACACTCAGCCACACCAAGTGAGACACCCAGCTACACCAAGAGAGAGGGCAGACAAGCACACACTCAGCTACACCAAGAGAGAGAACAGACAAGCACACACTCAGCTACACTAAGAGAGGACAGAGAAGCACACACTGAGCTACACCAAGTGAGAGGACAGACAAGCACACACTCAGCTACACCAAGTGAGAGGACAGACAAGCACACACTCAGCTACACCAGGAGAGAGGGCAGACAAGCACACACTCAGCTACACCAAGTGAGAGGGCAGACAAGCACACACTCAGCTACACCAAGTGAGAGGTCAGGCAAGCACACACTCAGCAACACCAAGTGAGAGGTCAGGCAAGCACACACTCAGCTACACCAAGAGAGAGGGCAGACAAGCACACACTCGGCTACACCAAGTGAGAGGGCAGACAAATCCACACCAGAAGAACAGTGGAAGCAAACAAGCACACATCTACAAAGAGGGGGGGGGTTGGAACAAACTAGCACACATGTACTGAAGGAGAGCTGAAAGTGAAACTGGCACATACTCATTTATTCAAGGAGAATAGTACACACTCATCTAAAGTAACATAGAGGACAGAAAAGCACACACTCATCTCCTCCAGGAGAGAGGGCAGATGAGCACACATTTACAGCTGGAGAGTGGAAATATTAACTGGCACAAGCTCATATATGCCAGAAGATTGGAGGGCAGAGTGGCAGAGAGTCACCTACAAGAGAAGGGAGCCCAGACAAACACACATTCATATACAATAGACAGGACAAGCAAGCACACACACACATGCAGCAGAAGAGAGTGCAGACTAGCAGACACTCCTATACACCAAGACACACTCATTTACATCAGTGCATCAGTGAAAGATTAGCTGGCACACACTCACAATAGGAGAGAGGGCAGACTAACCAGTGGGCTTCATCGGGAGTGTGGAAGGACTTACTTCTTCGTCCAGAGAAAGTTTCCTGAGAAATAAAGTGACTATAAGACAAGGAAAGTGGAGATCACTGGACCCACCAGGGCTTCATCAGTAACAAAACCAGCTCCATCCAGGAAAGTGGAAGTGACACCAACAGAAAGTGAGCTCCACCCGGCAGGAGATTAGAGAGCCAGCCCAACATCTGCACTCTCAGCTCCTTGGGAAGTGACAGACGGAGCATCTAACCAAGGCAATATATGGGATCTAGTAATTGCATATCCAGGGTCTGTATTTCATGCTTGGATAACTGAAGTCAGAACAGCCTGTGGGCTTCCTTCATGACAGTGGAAGGCTGTGAGCTCCTTTCAGGACTGTTTGGATCAGACCATCCCAGGCTGTGAGCTTCCTTCAGGACAGTGGATATCAGAGCAGTATTTGCTGTGTGCTCCTCCAAGAAAGTGGAAATCAATACAGCCAAGGCTGTTAGCTCCTCCAGGACAGTGAAGCCAGACCATTCCAGGCTGTGGGCTCCTCCAAGACAGTGACAATCAGTACAGCCCATGTTGTGAACTACTTCAGGGAAGTGGAAGCATTTAGACTCTGCACTGTAAGTTCCTTCTTGGATATTAGCAAACAGCTCAGCCCCAACCTAACCCTCCCAGTTCCTTCTCCCACTGCCTCCTTGGACATGAAACTCCTATCTCTGCCCTCACACCCCAATCTGCTCCTCTGCACCCACTGCTGAACATTCAGTCCCTGCTGGATTACCCTCCCTGCAACCTGGGACACAACTCTCAGACTGGGGGGATTGAGTGTGGTCTCTCTATGTACTGGAAGCATGAAAACAGCATGGCCCCTCACTCAGAGGGGGACAAGCTGGATCCAGAGGGGGACTCAGGAGGGAAGGTGAGGCTCTGCAAAGGCAATATACCTTTATATGCTTCTTTGGGGTTTACTCCTGCCAGAAATATATATATATATATATATATATATATATATATATATATATATATATATATATATATATATATATATATATATATATATCTACACCACAGTACTATGCTACTTGGAAATAGATACTTTATATTGGTTGGGAATTATTATTTAATGATGCAGGAAGTGCAAATGGCAAGACAATATAAATATGTGTTATGTGTATGTATATATATATATATATATATATATATATGTGCATATATATATATATATATATATATATATATATATATATATATATATATATATATATGTGTATTTGTATATGTATGTATATATATATATATATATATATATATATATATATATATATATATATATATATATACATAATTGATCTATAAGGCTGATTTGCTTGAGGATTCTGTAGAAGGTGTTTTATGCATTGATATAGAAAATATAGATAGATAGACAGATAGATAGATAGATAGATAGATAGATAGATAGATAGATAGATAGATAAATCCATAGATAGATACATTGATAGATAGATAGATCCATAGATAGATAGATCCATAGATAGATAGATAGATCCATAGATAGATCCATAGATAGATAGATAGATAGATAGATAGATAGATAGATAGATAGATAGATAGATAGATAGATACTACATGGATATTTAAGCCAATAAGATGCTGAATTCATTACTTATAATACTTATATTGTAATTACAAGGCTATAGTTATTCGCATATAATAATGCTCATAATAAAATTATTTGTTGTTATATAGTCATTTCTGCTGCATTATAAGTATCATATAATATAAAAAATAGAATTTAATCGAAACTACACAAAAAGAGCTCCCAGAAATTAGTTTATACTTAAATAAAATACATTTACAAAAAGTGCAGAAGTGAATAATATTTGTGGGATGAATTTGAGGGGATCCTTTGCATTATATATTGCATTATATGTGTAAGGAGGGGGGATGCTATTTTTTAATTCCAGCTCCATGTATAAATGGGTTTGCAGCGTTTGGTGGCCTGATGGGTGCTGTGAGTGACAGCTCAAATTGACACTTGTCTCCCTCTTGTTCCGGGCATTTACTACAGTTTCTAATTGCAGGTAGTTTGTGTGTTTTTTTTCTCTGCCTGGGATTATATGGGAACGAAACGATTACCTCAAGAGGCATGGGTTAAGTGCACGAAAAAATCAATCCAAATTCAAATTGCTTCATTAAAAAGACACATCTTTTGTTGGAAATGCTTTAAATACCAACTAGAAAGTTCTTAGTTGTTGTTTGGAGCTGGGATACATGGGCTGCCTGGGACCCACTCTGTATATACAGGGGGATCTCATAGGACTGACAGCAAGTGGTCCAGAGGGGCTTCCGGGCTATATCCTGAGAGAGGTGATGTCCCAAGACAAGACCCCCCAT